>CM064518.1:22691618-22705482 GCA_032716605.1 Paralithodes platypus | reverse complement strand
GCTAGAAACTCCACCTTGGATGATTCCGGTGCTATCCTCCCTCTCCGCCCTCCTCTCTCTTACTTATGCCTAATATCCTAATCTCTTCTAAAGATGTACTTTCTGCCCTATCTGGGCTTAACACTAATAAGGCGTACGGTCCGGACGGTGTTCCTCCTGTTGTTCTCAAAAACTGTGCTTCCGTGCTGACTCCCTGCCTAGGCAAACTCTTTCGTCTCTGTCTATCCTCTAACGTCTTCCCTTCATGCTGGAAGTTTGCTCACATTCAACCTGTCCCAAAGAAGGGTGACCGCTCTCAACCCTCCAACTATCGTCCAATTGCTCTTATCTCCTGTCTTTCTAAAGTTTTTGAAAACTATTCTTGCTTCAAATTTCTTAAGCATTTCTCTTCTCATAATCTGCTCTCAGATCGCCAGTATGGCTTCCTTAAGGGTCGCTCTACTGGTGATCTTCTTTCATATCTTACTAAACTCTTGGTCATCCTCCTTTCGGGACTTCGGTGAGACTTTTTCTATTGCACTAGACATATCGAAAAGCCTTCGATAGAGTCTGGCATAAATCTTTAATTTCTAAACTACCCTCCTTCGGTTTCTATCCCTCCATCTGTGCCTTTGCCTCTAATTTCCTTTCCGGCCGTTCCATAGCCGCGGTTGTGGACGGCCATTGTTCACTTCCTCACCCTATAAACTCCGGTGTTCCTCAGGGCTCTGTCCTATCTCCTATTCTCTTTCTAATTTTTATAAATTATCTCCTTAACTGTACCTTAATTCCCATCCATTCATACGCAGACGACTCAACCTTACACTACTCCATTAGTTTTTCAGAACGCCCCAGCCAGCAATCCCTCAACGACAAACGTAATGAAGCCATAGAACTCTTAAATTCTGATCTAAATACTATTTCCAATTGGGGCAGAGAAAAACCTTGTTAACTTTAATGCTTCCAAAAACCCAATTTCTCCATCTATCTACCCGTCAGGATCTCCCAGCGGACTATCCCTTATTCTTCAGCAATACAAAAATCAACCCTTCATCTTCTCTCAATATTCTTGGTGTCTCTTTTTCTTCTGCTCTCATTTGGAAGGACCATATTACCAGTCTTGCTAAGGCAGCCTCCCAGAAGCTGGGTGTGCTCAACCGCCTTAGGGGGTTCTTTTCCCCTGCACAGCTTCTTGCTCTGTACAGGGGCATAGTGCGCCCTTGTATTGAGTATTGTTCACATGTGTGGGGAGGTTCCTCTCACACCGCTCTCCTAGACAAAGTTGAAAGGAAGGCCTTTCGTATCATTAACTCCCGTCCACTCACCAACTCTCTGCAATCTCTCTCTCTCCGCCGCAATGTTGCATCTCTCTCGCTATTCTATCGCTACTATAATAATCAGTGTTCTTCAGAGCTATCCCAGTGCATACCATCTCCTTTACGTAGGGCACGTGGTACCCGTCTTGCAACTCAATCCCTGTGCAACTCTCCAACCCAAGAATGAAACGTTACTCTCAAACTTTCTTCTACTCAACAGCTGAGCTCTGGAACTCTTTCCCAGAATCAGTCTTTACCTCTTCCTATGACTTAAATTGCTTCAAACTCCGTGTGTCCAGGCATTTTGGCTCGAACGTCCCTTGATTTTGGCCCTGTCACTCTTTCAACTATGGGGGAGGCACTCGCTATAGGCAGTTATGCCTTTTGCCTCCCTCAATCACATAGAAAAAAAAAAAAAAAAAAAAAAAAAAAATAACACCACCAACACCAATAACTATCACCACCAACACCATTAACTAACACCTCCAACCCACAGTTACTAACACCTCCATCCCCAGTAACTAACACCACAAACACCAGCAACTAACACCACCAACCCAAGTAACTAACACCACCAACACAAGTAACTAACACCACCAACCCAACTTACTGACATCACCAACACCAGTTACTGACACCACCAACGCCAGTAACTAACACCACCAACACCAGTAACTAACACCACCATCACCAGTAACTAACACCACAAACACAAGTAACTAACGCCACCAACACCAGTAACTAACACCACCATCACCAGTAACTAACACCACCAACACCAGTAACTAACACCACCAACACCAGTAACTAGCACCACCAACACCAGTAACTAACACCACCAACAAAAGTAACTAACACAACCAACACCAGTTACTAACACCACCAACACCAGTAACTAACACCACCAACACCAGTAACTAACACCACAAACACCAGTAACTAGCACCACCAACCCCAGTAACTAACACCACAAACACCAGTAACTAACACCACCATCACCAATAACTAATACCACCAACACCAGTAACTAACACCACCAACACCAGTAACTAACACCACAAACACCAGTAACTAACACCACCATCACCAGTAACTAACGCCACCAACACCAGTAACTAACACTACCAACACCAATAACTAACACCACCAACACCAGCAACTAACACCACAAACACCAGAAACTAACACCACCATCTCCAGTAACTAACACCACCAATACCAGTAACTAACACCTCCAACACCAGTAACTAACACCACCATCACCAGAAACTAACACCGCAAACACCAGTGACTAACACCACCATCACCAGTAACTACCACCACCAACACCAGTAACTAACACCACCAACACCAGTAACTAACACCACCATCACCAGTAACTAACACCGCAAACACAAGTAACTAACGCCACCAACACCAGTAACTAACACCACCATCACCAGTAACCTACACCACCAACACCAGTAACTAACACCACAAACACCAGTAACTAAAACCACCAACACCAGTAACTAACACCACCAACACAAGTAACTAACACCACCAACACCAGTTACTAACACCACCAACACCAGTAACTAACACCACCAACACCAGTAACTAACACCACCAACACCAGTAACTAACACCACAAACACCAGTAACTAACACCACCAACCCCAGTAACTAATACCACAAACACCAGTAACTAACACCACCATCACCAGTAACTAACACCACCAACACCAGTAACTAACACCACCAACACCAGTAACTAACACCACAAACACCAGTAACTAACACCACCATCACCAGTAACTAACGCCCCCAACACCAGTAACTAACACCACCAACACCAATAACAAACACCACCAACACCAGCAACTAACACCACAAACACCAGAAACTAACACCACCATCACCAGTAACTAACACCACCAATACCAGTAACTAATACCTCCAACACCAGTAACTAACACCACCATCACCAGTAACTAACACCGCAAACACCAGTGACTAACACCACCATCACCAGTAACTAACACCACCAACACCAGTAACTAACACCACCAACACCAGTAACTAACGCCACCAACACCAGTAACTAACACCACCAACACCAGTAACTAACACCACCAACACCAGTAACTAACACCACCAACACCAGTAACTGACACCACCAACACCAGTAACTAACGCCACCAACACCAGTAACTAACACCACCAACACCAGTAACTGACACCACCAACACTAGTAACTAACGCCACCAACACCAGTAACTAACACCACCCACACCAGTAACTAACACCACCAACACCAATAACTAACACCACCAACACCAGTAACTAACACCACCAACACCAGTAACTAACACCACCAACACTAGTACCTAACGCCACCAACACCAGTAACTAACACCACCAACACCAGTAACTAACACCACCAACACTAGTAACTAACGCCACCAACACCAGTAACTAACACCACCAACACCAGTAACTAACACCACCAACACCAGTAACTAACACCACCAACACCAGTAACTAACACCACCAAACACCACCAACTAACACCACCAACACTAGTAACTAACGCCACCAACACCAGTAACTAACACCACCAACACCAGTAACTAACACCACCAGCACTAGTAACTAACGCCACCAACACCAGTAACTAGCACCACCAACACCAGTAACTAACATTACCAAAACCAGTAACCAACACCACCAACACCAGTAACTAACACCACCAACAATAGTAACTAACGCCACCAACACCAGTAACTAACACCACCAACTAACACCACCAACACCAGTAACTAACACCACCAACACCAGTAACTAACACCACCAACACCAGTAACTAACACCACCAACACAAGTAACTAACACCACCAACCCCAGTTACTGACACCACCAACACCAGTAACTATCACCACCAACACTAGTATCTAACGCCACCAACACCAGTAACTAACACCACCAACACCAGTAACTAACAACACCAACACTAGTAACTAACGCCACCAACACCAGTAACTAACACCACCAACACCAGTAACTAACACCACCAACACCAGTAACTAACACCATCAACACCAGTAACTAACACCACCAACACCAGTATCTATCACCACCAACACCAGTAACTAACACCACCAACACCAGTAACTAACACCACCAACCCAGTTAACTTCATCAACCCAATTAACTTTACGAATCTTAATCTTCGGAATAAGTTGAGTCCATCTGCCATATTAAGATCAGGACTCAGGCGTTACCATACCAGCTTATTGAGCAGAGGATCTTATCTATTTTTTATTAATTTCACCACACCACCAAACACCTCCAATGAAATTAATGAAAGCGTATACTGTATGTGATCCACCGGTATTCGAGCCTGGGTTATCACACAGATTCTAATTTATTATGAGTTGCCAGATAATTTTAAGATAATTCCCATTGTTTAATATAACCAAACATTTTAAAGACAGATGATGCTGTAAGTAAGAGAAGGTAGTAGATTTAGTCGGATATCATATGTAGGTACACCTTTAGCATATATTCCGAGTCTGAAATCTAAGGCACACCCTGGGGAAAAAAACAATGCTCGTTAGACAAGGGTTCTACACTATAAATTAGGTAGCGGAACAAATCGAGACCAAGTTTGTCAAGCATGGAAATTAACTATCCGAGTAAATGCCACGTTCGTGCTCTCTCTCTCTCTCTTGCCTATCGTCACCCTTACTCGCTCGCATTCACCCAGAGATGTCTCACCCTCACCCATATTTATACCGTTACGACCTAGCACCCCCCCCCCCCTCTCTCTGTCTCCCCCCCTCCCTCCCCTCTATCTGTCTTCCCCCCTCCACCCACCTCTCTCAATATATATATCTCTCTCTCTCTCCCTCTCTGGGATTCTGATGTATTTTAGACTAAATCTTTATCCAGTTGACTGCAAGAACAGTGCAACACATACAATGCTAAGTGTGGACTTCAAGCGAGACAATTATATTTGTGATACTAGTTAAATATATTGGTCTTCACATCAACATGCCGATAAGAATAATTTTGTCAAGAGATTAAGTAGTGTCACAAATTATTTGATATGTGTGATTGTAGGTGGCTTCAGCTGCCTCATAAATTGGAAAGATAAACTGCAGATTTCCAAGGTATGGGTCTTTTTGAATTTGCTAATAAATCATTCTTGATACGTGGATCAACGAGCCAACTAGAGATAACATATTACATATTGTGTTCACTACTAAAATTCTCACCAACTTGCCAGTTAGGAAATCAGTAGGTGGTAGTGACCAAAATCTATTTAGTGAGAGTGAAGATGTTAATGCAATTTGGTGTTCAAGTACGGATCATCTTATGGAATGACAAGCTGCATTGGTTCCCTATAATACACCAAATCAGGCTTGCCTCGACCTGAATGGTTCACAAGATATAAAGACTCAGAAAGTATAAAGTGAAAGGCTGCACTAAAAAAGGACTAAAGAGATCTAAACCTCTTTCAAAAATGTATGTAGGAGAGTGCAACCTCTTACATAGGATGCAAAACAGAATGAAGAACTGACAGTAATAGTCCTAGGCAAAATGAGTCCAGAGTTCTTCAGGTATGTAAACAGTAGGAAACCGTTCATAGCGTACAGTACCGTATTGGACCTCTACAGGATCCAACAGGCAAATTACAAATCTTAGACATAAAATAGCTATATCATTCAACAATAATTTTGCCGCTGTATTTACAAAGGAAGATACCAGAGACAAGCTAAGTGTAGGGTTAGTTCATGAGGGTGTAGTGTCTCTACATAATATTAACACCAGAGGAAGTGACAATGAAAACATATTATGCTAGTGTAAATAGGATGAAGTAGTCTAGTCCAGATGGCTTGCTTCCCAGAGTTGTGTGAAGAGTGCGTAACAACTAAATGGTGGAAATCTTCAATATATCATTAGAATCTGAATAGGTCCCAGAAGACTGTAAGGTATTCAATGTGATAATAATCTTTAAGATATGAGGACTAAGAGTGCCACAGGAATTATCGCCCAATGAAATCAATAACATCTATCATAGTAAAGCTATTACAAAATGGTAGTAGTAGATAATATAGTTGACTGCCTTGAAATCCATATTTAATGAAAAATTCGCATACTTGGATTCAAACAACACTGGTCATGCCTTACCAATTGCTGGAAAGATTCCATGTAATGTTAGGTGGGTATGGCGCTATGAGGCTTCAAAAGACCTATTTAAATCTCCTCATCATGGGCTAATGATAAAGGTCAGTATATACATACATACACTAAACACTATGATCTACAATATATGTGTGTAGGTCAGTCTTTTTGTTCATCTTATGGAGGCGCTCCAGGCAGCTCGGTATCTGGCATCCCTCTTAGTCAGTCCTTTGACTGTGAGATCAGTCTGTACAACCTGATCTCACATTTACCTTTTCTTACAACTCTCTCCATGTTCAAAGACTTGCTTTTCTTAACCCAATTGTTCTCATCAATCCTTTCCACATATCCATACCATCTAAGCCTATTCCTACAAATCTCCTCACTAATCCACTCACTGCCTAAACGCCCTCCGAGTTCTGCACTGGTGGGTTTGTCTCTCATAGCAGACCAACATATCCATCTCACCATCCTCATTGAATTTCGTTCCATCCTATTTATATATGCCATCTTGACTGGCCAGGTTTCGCTAGCATACATCATCACACTTCCAACACAAGTATTATATAACCTCCCTTTTAGTCGTAGGGAGAGCCCATTCAAGGTCAGTAATGGCAGCATCTCTCCGAACTTCTTCCATTCACTTCTGTCTCTCGCGATTGAGCAGGCCTTAACCCCACAATCAATAGCAATTGTGTCGTCCAAGTAACAGAACTTATTGACACATTCCAGGTGCACATTCCCGAACTCTATGCTACCAGGTGGATTCGGTATTGCCAAGACATCCCTACAAAAGGCACATTCAAAGTTAACGACTCACAAAAAGACCCTCAAATCACTACACCTCTTATGCATCCATCTCTGGCATGTTCAACGCTGTATGGAAATCACACCCAACCCCCTTTTTGCAGATAAAGCACGGGAAACTTACACTCTGTTCCACGCTCATTATAGCTAATCATGACTTTTGTCTTGCCTATGTTCTCTCTTAACCCTTTGTGGGACGGAGTCCAAAGTACAGTATGTCGATCCCTCGTGTGATCAAATTCGGTCACTTGCCCTGCAAAGGGTTAATCTCTTATCTGTCATTCACTCCCATCACCTTAGGAACATCGTTTCAGCTTCAGCTGTACTTTCAGGGATCAGCACCAGGTCATTTGTGTTGAGCAGCTCGGAGGCAGACATGACCTAAACTCTCCCAAAAGCGCCTACAAGACTAGGACAAACAAGAGCGAGATCAGGACTGAGCCCTGGTGCACTACAATATTTAATGAGAACTCCTCATTCCGCTCCCCATTCATCCTGACCGCCGTTCGGAAGTCCTCATACATCTGCATTACCACTTGTACCAACCATTCCTCCACAAAAAATGTTCTCATGTTCAACTGAATAACCTCTCTGGGCACCCTGTGAATTGCTTTCTCTAAATCCACAAAGGTATATTAGAGTTCCCCATTTTTCCCTTGGTACTTCTCCTGGATTTGTCTGCACTTCTATCAGTGGTGCCTCGGCCTGGCTTAAAGCCAAACTGCATCTTGTTTATGGCCACACTCTCCTTAATTATACCTCAAATACTCTATTACACACTTTCATAACTTGGTCTAGCATATTTAGCCCTCTGTAATTGACCCGATCCATAGAGTAACCTTTCCCTTAAATACAGTCACTATCACACCCTTTTGCCAATTGTTAGATACCTCTTCCTCCCTTACAACTGCATCTATCAGCTGTGCAACCCTTCACACCCTAACCTCCCCAAAAGCCTTCAGCATCTCAACAGCGATGCTCAAGCAGCCTGCGGCTTTACATTTTTTTTTAATTTAAATTATTGTGCTTCTAACAGCCGTTTGTCTAATCCAAAGGGGAGAGCCCTGCACTGGCTCCATAGCACTCTGGATGTTTCTTATCTCATTAAAACTCCACATTTAACAGCCGGTCATAGTGCTCCGTCCATGCTTTCCTGATTTCGTCTTCAACCTTCCCTCTTCCATGACTTAAAAGATCTTTTCTCCCTGACGACATATTCGACTTAGTCATCCCACCACCAGGATACTTTATTTTTGGAGGGACCTTTCGTCATACCACAGACTTTGTCTGTGGTATCAAGTAGGCTAAGCTTCAGAAACTCCCAATTATTATGGACATTACCATTACTGTGTCCTGTATTCCTTTCCTCATTTAGCATTTTTATCATAGAATCCACACTCTTTTTTATTGGCACATACACTCTCTTTCTCACAGGTCTTCTATTTATGTCACACACTAGCAACTTATGTTGGGTAATGCACTCTTCTCCCGGCAGAAACGTCACATTCCTAACCAAACTCCAATCATTCTTCCCGAGTAAAATGTAGTATATTTGGCTGCTGTTTCTACCAGATTCGTAAGTGATCAGATGGCTTTTCCTCTTCCTGATCATTGTGTTACAAACTATCATATCTAGGGCCTCACCAAACCTCGGTATTTCTATTGCCACCATGCACTCCTTCGTATCCATCTCTACTCCAAACAACATGCCCATTTAGGTCCCCTCCAAAGAATATTTATTCATTCTCTCTGAATGTTGTTACTACCAAGACCGAGTCATCCCATTAGCTTTCGTTTTTCTTGCAGCTCAGTCCTGCTTGGGAAGCGTAAGTCAAGATTATGTTTATCACTTTTTCACCAACATGTATTTTCAGGTGCATGATTATTGCATTGCTTCTCTTCACTTCAATAATGCTATCAACCCACTTCTCGGATACCAAGAGACCAACACCACTGGTCACTGTGCGGTCCCCCATCCACCAGAATGTATACTTTTTTCTTTTTCCCTCTATCCATCCGGCACCCCCACCTATTCACCGGGTCTCCTGGGTACAACACATATCCACTACTCTCCTCTACAACATCCTGGTTACCTCCCCAATTCTTCTCCTCATATTCCCCACGTTCACACTAGCAAGTCTAATCTCACTCGAGGAGTCCCCTTCAGTCTCCATTTTTTCGGCATTTGTGATTGTTCGTGCCAGACCTGCTTATATTTTTATTTTTTGTATTCATGTTTCTAAAAGTGATACAACACCAGATGGTTCTCTTCCCCTGCCACATCCCCTTTAGGGTCAGACCCAGTGGCCTTCAGGCACCCCACCGAAACCATCAGCAGGGACACACCGCGTGCGCGCATACGGAACTATGGTTGACTCGGTATTATACATCCACTGATAGGGCAGCCTCCTAGGGCGCTACTCCTAGGTTCGGGCCCCTATACTAATAGGTGGAAGCGCCAGTCTGATTTAAGGAACTTTAAAGATGTAATGCCCTGTAACCTTGTGTGTCAAGCATCTTGCTGGCCCCATCTGGGTAGCCTTAGGTCAGCAGTAAAGGGTAGGGGTACTCCAGTGTCGTCAGGCCACCAAAAGGTGAACATCGAGGTATTTTTACAGTAAGGATGCCTTTCCATGCATCAAACCCCCACCAGGATGGGGATTTCAGAGTTAGCTTCTTTCAAATACACTGTCTACCACAACGGGTTGTAGCACCCCAGATTTGTATAAGGCTGTCTCCCCTAGATAGGTTGCCTACCAGGGCCGTTGAGTTCTAGCCACGCGTCATTGTACTTACAAACATATTTTGGGTGCTATGATAAGTAGTGAAATTTTTCAAAACAATGTATTCAAAGTAAAAAAGAAAGCCAACAAAATGCTAGGCTATATTAAAAACCAGTTCAAAGAAGTAGAGAGGTAGTCCTTATACGTACAATGATTTAATATGGATCGTTCTGGAATATGCTGTGCAATTTTGGGGTGCCAAGAAATTGATTAATTAGAGAGTCCAAGCTAGGGCTAAAAAGCTTACTCCATCAATTAGGTGACTGAGCTATGAGGACCGAATGAGAGGGTTCGGTCTCTTTTTGTTGGAAATGCCTAAAATTCTAGTTGATTGTTTTAACATGCTAAATGGTTTCAACAATGTAGAATACAAGTTACCTTCAATATGAATACATTAAACAACAATGTTTGGTAGTTAGATCTGTAGAGTCTTAATTAGCACTAGTAATGTAATTATTTTCACATATTATAATTGGAGTAAATAGCATGTTACACACTGCGATAAGTGCATAGGTATCTTCGCAGGGTTTTGTATGTTAAGTTTTCCTTGTAACTCCTTGTAACTCTCCCCGCTCCAACTAACCGAACAATTAGCCAACCCAGCACGGCCCTGACATTTTAATGACTCTCACACACAAGCACCTACTCCTATATTTTTTATCGTGAGCACGGCCACCTTTTGTTCGAGAGAGAGAGAGAGAGAGAGAGAGAGAGAGAGAGAGAGAGAGAGAGAGAGAGAGAGATATTATCTATATATATATATATAGCAACATACCTGATTTTCTGGAGGCTGCTTCTGAATATTATATTATGCATAATGGGTGAGGTGAAGAATAGAACAAAAATAACGTATAACTTACTTATGTCTAACAAGTTGTCTAAGGCAACAGACAGCAAACCCTAGGCTGCATCCTTCTACTATCTCTATCCTCAATTCAAAGCCAAAGGTGGATGTTGTGTGTATGTACGCACAAATAATTCTTGTTCTTGTGTTCCCAAATTTGACTCTTCTGAATTCTCAACTTTCTGGCTTAAGCTATCCTGTCACTCTCTCACTAAATATATCTGTGCTGTTTATCTCTCCCCTAATTCTACTGACTATCCAAAATTCTTTGCCTATCTTACTTCTAAAGTGGAACACATCCCACCCATCTCTCCCTTCTCTAGAATCTCCATCTTAAGAAATTTCAATGTTCACCACCACCACCAATGGCTCTCCTCTCATTTCACTTACCAACCTGGTGAACAAGCCCACAGTACATCTTTTCTATCCGAAAAGACCTACAGCAGTTAGTTCAGCACCCCACCCGTATCCCGGACCACCCTAGAGATCGGCCCAACATCCTTGACTTATTTCTAACCACTAATCCTTCTGCTTATACTGTAACTCTTCTCCCTCCGTTGGGCTCCTTCGATCATAACTTTATCTATGTCACCTGTCCTGTCTCTCCAGTACTGCCTTCTGACCCCCCCAGCCGGCGGCGCTTGTGGCCTTTTGGCGCTGCTGACTGGGAGGGTCTTTGGCAGTACTTCTTTGATTTCCCATGAAATTATTTTTACTTCTGTTGCCGGGGACCCTCAGAGAGTGCCAAGCACATTACTAAGGTAATCATTTTGGGCATGTAAGCATACATCCAATTTTCTTTCTCTCAAGCTAACTCACAAAAATCTTGCTTTAATCACGCTTGTTCTACTGCTGTTCGCAATAAGGAGGAAGCATTCAAATGGTACCGACACCTTCAAACTTAAGTCTCTTACCTTATGTCTCTTCCCGGAATCAAGCGAAATCTGTCCTCCGACTTGCCAAAAACATATTCATCAATAACAAAATATGCTCTGAACTTTCCAACTCTAGCTCTTTCCAAGCTTTCTGGCATCTAGCTAAAAACTTCTCCAACAATTTCACTTCCTCATCTTTCCTCCTCTTTTCCACTCTGACGGTACCACCGTCACCGCTTCCTCTGACAAATCTGAAATCTTCACTCAAAATTTAGCTAAAAACTCCACCTTGGATGATTCTGGCACTACTCCTCCCTCTCCAGCCCCCTTTCACTTACTTATGCCTAAGTTCATAATCTCTTCTAAGGATGTACTTTCTGCCCTCTCTGAGCTTAATACTAAGAAGGCGTACAGACCGGATGGTGTTCCTCCTGTTGTACTCAGAAACTGTTCTTCCGTGCTGACTCCCTGCCTAGGCAAACCCTTTCATCTCTGTCTTTCCTCAATCGTCTTTCCTTCCCGCTGGAAGTTTGCTCTTATTCAACCTGTCCCAAAGATGGGTGACTGCTCCCAGCCCTCCAACTATCGTCCAATTGCTCTCATTTCTTGCATCTCTAAAGTTTTTTAAACTATTCTTAACTCAAAATTTCTTAAGCATTTTCTTCGCATAATCTACTTTCAGATCGCCAGTACGGTTTCCTTAAGGGCTGCTCTATTGGTGATCTTCTTGCTTATCTCACTAACTCTTCGTCATCCTCCTTTCGGGACTTCGGTGAGACCTTTTCTATTGTGCTAGACATATCGAAAGCCTTTGATTAAGTCTGGTATAAATCTCAAATTTCCAAACTACCCTCCTTCGGTTTCTATCCCTCTATCTGTGCCTTTGTCTCTAATTTCCTTTTAGACCGCTCCATAGCTGCTGTTGTGAAAGGCCATCGCTCACTTCCTCAACCTTTCAACTCCAGTGTTCCACAGTGTTCTAACCTGTCTCTAATCCTCTTTCTAATATTCATTTATAATCTACAGTACTCAATTATACCTCTAGTCCCATCCATTCATATGCTGACGACTCTACCTTACACTATTCAACTAGTTTTTCACATCAACTCATCATGCAAGCACTCCAAAACAAACGTGATGAGGCCATAGAACGCCTATCTTTTAATCTATCAATTATTTCTGATTGAGGCAGAGAAAATCTTGTTACTTTCAATGCATCCAATACCCAGTTTCTCCCTCTATCTCTCCAACACAATATTCCACAAGATTATCAACTATTCTTCAACAATACACAACTCAACCCTTCATCTTCTCTCAATATTCTAGGTGTATCTTTTTCATCTGATCTTTCTTAGAAAGATCATATTACCACTCTTGCCAAAACAGCTTCCCAAAAGTTAGATGTGCTCAATCATCTCCGTGGGTTCTTCACCCCCGCACAGCTTCTTGCTTTGTATCGGGCCTCATTGTGCCTCTGTATTGAGTATTGTTCGCGTGTGTGGGGAGGCTCCACCCATACCGCACTCTTCGAACGAGTAGAATCAAAAGCATTTCTCTAATTAACTCACTTCCTCTTACTAGTTCCCTACAATCTCTTTCTATATGCTGCAATGTTGCATCTTTTTCACTCTTCTATCGCTATTACAACAATCAGTGTTCTTCAGAGCTCTCTGTGTATACCCCCTCCTTTGTGGTGAGTGCCAGTTACCCGCCTTTCAATACAGGCCCACTCCTATTCTGTCCAGTTCTCCAACCCAAGAATTGGCAAATTTTCTGTCTTTCTTCTACTCAGCAAATGGACTCTGGAACTCTCCTTCAATAAATTTTTCCTTATGACTTAGACTGCTTTAAACGTCGTGTACCCAGGAATTTTGACTCTAATGTCCCTTGATGTCCCTAATGGCTCTGTAACTCTCTTGACTTTGGGGGAGACACTGGTTACAGGCAACCAGCCTTTTTTTTATTCCATACACATAGACAAAAATAGTAATGAAAACCAGAAGTGAATATGAATCACCATTCAACATAAAGCAACTGACAAGGAATTTACAGAAAAGGTTAAAATGAAACATACAATTTACTCTAACATTA